>CM040433.1:18293644-18332648 GCA_022702705.1 Papilionanthe hookeriana x Papilionanthe teres
AAAAGGAGTGGATCAAATTTAGAACAGTTTATTTTAGGAGTCCAAAGGAATGTAAGGTAGGATGTCACTGACTCGAAGTGCACTTCGGTGACTTCCCGACTATCCTATCGTTTGGCTTCAATTTGAGAGTTTATTTAATGTTTCAATCCTACCAATTTTAGTTAAACAGGACTTATATTTGTATGACAGATTCATACAAATAGCCTCTAAGATGTGAGGGTTTCTGTCTTACCAAACGACTACCTCGGAGTCCTAAGACCGGTTAGGGCTTAATTTGCATAATATGATTATGCAAATGCCTAATAAAAAGTTGAGGATTTATGTTACACTAGGCAAACGACCTCGAAATCATATAGCTTGGTTATTTAATTCTAAGAAAGGTTTTGCTGAAGTAGATTCCAGTTTTACTGACGACGATGGCCGTGCAGCCCACTATGCTCCAAGCTCCTTGTTGTTGCAGAGGTTTAATTTTAGAAAGTGACAATAATGAGATAAGAGAAGTGTTTTGGTTTAGAGAAATATTAAAGTCCAAGTATTTTTAATGTTTTAATTAAAACAAATCTTAAAGTTGGTTAAACAGAACTGATTAAGATCCCACGGTTCCGTCATCGCGGCACCATTATTTTCATGGGATTCACTTAGTCCAGATGAATTTGCTAAACACAATTGAATGAGTTCCACACTTTCATTTAGACCGTGGTAAATCCCATTAGCAACACGTGGGTTACATCATCCGAGGTATTCCCGATCATCTAAGGAGATGTTTTAATTTAGTTGTAGTTGTAATTTTGTGTTCTGTTTGTGATTAAATTTTGAGTTATTTTATATTTTGAAATGTTGTGGCGGTGAATTTTATCTTTTTATGACTTTTTAATTTAGTTTTGGGTTTCAGTTTTGTGCCTATCCTAAAGGTTTTAGTTTTCATGCAGGGTGACATTCTTGTTTGTCATGCAAGAGAAGTAAAGTACAGTGCAGGTAAATAAATTGCAATGAAATAAAAGTGTACCTGGTAAGCATTCCTATTTATTTTCTCCTGCACTTAAAACATAGGTTAAAGCATTTATATAATTGCAAGAAAACACCTAGGTAAAGCTAAGGGAAGGTTTTAGTTGTCTACCAAAATCCTAATCCTATTGCTAGTCAGGTCCTATGACGTCTAGGTTTTTTGTGTTTTGTTAAGGATGATTTTCTTCATCAAAGAACAATGAAGTTTCACTGTTCTTTGAAAACATCCCATCAAGTTAGAGAAGTGCTCGGAATTGAATTTCGAACATCTTCTTAAACATTTTAGTGGATTACTTTAAGTTCAGCTTAATTTCATTTAGGTGACGAATCAATCACCCGAGTTACTCTTGCTTAGTGAATCATGATATTTGATTATCCTATAAGTGAAGTGACATTTCATTTGATATTTCATTTAGGAGTTATAATAATGAAATTCTTTAGGAGCAACCTAGTTTGTTAAAGGATTTAACCGTTTTTTAATTAAAGTTGAATTGTTGTTTTGAGATAATTCAATTTTCGAATTCTGTTAGGTTTTCTTTTAAGTGCTTTAAGTTACTTAAGTTGAAAGCAACGTTTAAACTATTTAATTTCATTAAATTTTGATGATTTAAATTTTGAATTAATCATATTGATTTAAGTTAATTTTAGTTATTAATTTAATTTCAATTGATTTAGTTTTCACATTTCAATTAGAGGCTGTTTTGAGATCATTTAATGTTTTGAATATTGTTTTAGATTTGTTATTAAAATGATTCTAGAGTAGTTTCAAGTATTTTAATTTTCTTTTAATTTGATTATTAAATGATTTAATGTTTTAAATTTTAATTAATTACGGATCATTTATTATTTAATTAATAATTTCAATTATAATTATTAAGAATTGAATGTTATTGTATTATTTCAATCAGGGATTTTAGATCAAAGAATTAGTATCTTCTTAAGTTATATCCTTAATTTTAACAATCCAAAATTTTAATTAATCTTCCAAAATTTAAATAATTTATTTAATTAATGTTCCATCTTGTTATTTTTTTAAGGTGATTAATGAGTTTCTACCCTTTTATTCCCTAAGTTTTAATTATCCAAGGGAAGATTAAAATCAAATATTTTACCCTCCCCCTTTATTAGGCCTAAAATATTAATTAAGGTTAAAATTCTTAATTACCTTTATGCCCTCTTAAGCCTATTCACTTCATAATTCACTAAATTGAGCTCAAATGAATTTGAAATTTTTGTGTCACTTCACTCACATGTCAATTAAAACATTAGAGGAGAAAATGTGATTTTTCTGTTTTTAACTTAATTTTTGTAATTATTTTTATGGAATATATAGGTTTTCAATGAAAATTCAACAACATGACCAACGTAAGTTTTCTGTCCTTAGGAAAATTATAGGATGTTTCTACCTAGCAGAGGACCACTTGGACCAATTTTGGTGATTTTTTTAATTACATTTTATTTATTATAATTATTTTAATTTTTAAGGTATTAATTAATTTTAAAATAAAATTAAAGTTGAAAAATGGATTTTGTATTTTTATTAAATCTCTCTAATCTCAAGTTGTCCAGAGAAACAAATTTTATATTTTTATAGTTTTTTTTTGATTTATTAGAATTAATTTAGTGAAAATGTGGGGAAATTCATTTTTTGATATTAAAAATTGTCCTAAGCCTTTAAAATTCAATTTCTTAACCTATAGACTTGAGAAAAAATATTTGGTTTATTCCTAAGTGATTAGGAGTCAAAATTTGACATTTTTGTGACTTTAATATTTTTGTGATTTTTATTATTTTTTAATTATTAAAATATTAGAAATAGGTAAAAAAGAAATTTTTTAGAAAAATCCAACTTTAATTTTCTTAGACTTCTCTGGTATCAGAGAGGTTCCAAAACCAATTTAGTGAATTTTTGAAATGTATTTTGGGTTTTATGAATTTTTAAAATTTGAAAATAGCCATATGATTTAATTAATCCATTTAATGGGTTAAACTATTTCCAATTGATTCCAAATTTTTATGAGACTCCTCTGACCCTAAAGGTCAGTGGAGAATTATTTTCAAGTGGTTTTGATGTGTGGTTAATCCTAATTAATTAAAATTCAATTTTGGGTGTTTGGGCCAATTAGAAGTATTTTAAGGGAATTAAACCAAACCATAATTTTCCTAGGGTCCTCTGGTCCTAAGATACTTCCCCTAATTTTTCTAGAATTTTCTAAGCAACATGCTAATTATTGGAATTAAAATGGCAAAACAGACACATAAATTTAGAAAATCAATAACTTGCCACAGAGATGACCTCTGTCCTTGGAAAATTCAGGAAATGTTTCCAACAGCAGAGGCTACAAAAGCCCTACAGTCTCATGCCATGGTGAATTGTATGCATGAGTGGAGAATTAAGATACTCAAAATAGTATTAAATTAATTAAAAATAAAATACTCAACAAAATAGATCAATTCTTTTTCCACATTATTCTCCTCTGTTCACTGAGCAATAGAGTATTTTTCTTTTCTTTTTATGATTTTTCTATGCAAAGATATGAATTTTCAAATTTTCTGGTATTTAAATAAATAAGAAAATCTGGATTTTCCTACTTATCCACGTGGCGCCAACTCAACCTACGGCGGGTCGAAGCTCCACGCGTCGCTCCCTGATTCGACGCCCCCATCTGACTCGGTAGCCACATGGCCGCGGTTCATGTCTCGTTGATCCGTCCGGCGCGATCCTAGCCATTCACCCGATACACAAACCATCCGATGATCCCTAGTCATCATCTACGACTGGTGCGTCCCGTGGGTCGCCCACCTTCTAACCCAAGGATCTCACTCGATACTCAACCAAATTACATGTTCTTGTGCTCGATGGATTCGTCTTGACAAGATGAACACATCTGGCGAGGCTGGGGTGGGGATTTTATAGCCATGATCGGAGAGGGGAGCTCAGGGCCAGGCAATGAGTGGTTTAGGCCGCTTAGGGTGAGGGCTGAACAGGCCAGGTGGCTAGAGAGGGGATAGCCCACTGCCAAGGCCAAATTTTTGGTTTTCAAGGACAAAGGGGTGCTCGGGAGTGGCTGTTCCGGTGGCTGGGTGGCTGGCAAGGACAGTCAGGCTGCTGCGCAAGCTGAGGAGGAGTGGAGGAGAGGTTTAGCTCAATTATTTTGGGTAGGGAGCTTGCTTAAGGAAAGTTGGAGGATGGGACTTAGTCTTAGCCATGTGGCTTAGTCCATTGGTCCAAAGTGGTGGACCATTGGTCCATGGCTCATGGGGTATGGGTTAGGTGTGGTCAAACCCACCCTAGGAGGTCTAGGGGTGGCAGGCAAGGGGTTGGTTTGATCAATTTTGGTTTGGTTCGGTTCAATTTGGTTCATATGTCATATGGGTTTGAGTTGGGCTAGTTTTAGTTTGGGTTATAATTGGATCAAATTGATTGATCAAAATTATGTAAATGATTGTAAGGAAGATTTTTCATGAAGACATGAAGTGGATTTAAGTTCACTTGGGGTTTCAATTTGGAGGATTTTGGGGTCTTGGTCAATTTTGGTCACCATGGGTTAGGTTGAGTTTAGGTTTGGCTAGAGTTTGGTTCAAGGCCAATTGATGGTCCAAAATGTTTCAAATGATTATTAGGAAGGGTTTAGGATAGAAATTGGGTGGAAATCTTGGGCTTAGGGGATTCAATTTGGGTATTTAGGGGTAGGTGACAACTTTAGGGAAAATTTGGGGGTTTTGATTTCAAATGGATTTTGAGTTGGATTAGGATTTAAATTGAGAGCCAAATGATGTTTTTTTTGGTGTATGGATGTATTAGGAAGAATTTAGATTTGAAATTGGGGAAAATTGAGTTGAATTGGGTTGGATTTGGGTAGGTTTGGGTCACAGGTTAAGATTGGGGTTTTGGTTTCAAGTTGAAATTAAATTCAAGTGTGAGTCAAATTGGGCTTGGTTTTGGTTTAAATTAGTATTAGAAATGTTGAATTGAAGTTTAGAATTGAGTTTGAGCAAAATTGGGGTCAATTGAGTTGACTTGGTTTGACATTGGGTCCACATGGGTTAAAGATGGGTCAAATTGGGGAATTTGATAAAAGTAGGTTAAATTAGCAAAATTGGCTTATGTTGTAGTTAAACAAAATAAAATTGGGAATATTTGGGATTTTTTGGAAATTTCTGGGAATTTTTGGAATTTTTGGATTTTTGGGCCAAGAGGGGTATTTAGGGTATAAGAGTTTATTTGGAGGTTATTGCCGTATTTTTGTGGATTTAAAAGGTAGTGATTGTTTTGAAATGATTCTTAGGATTTATAGGAATTTTGGGTAATTTTTGGGAATTTTTGGATGATTTTGGTGGTTGTGGGGGCCATTTAGGTAGTTTTGGGTAGGCTTAGGGGACCCAATGTCAAAACCAGAAATTTTGGCAATTGAATGGGGTTTTAAATAAGGAAGAATGAGACCATTTTAGTGGAGTCAATATTGAGTAAAAATTGATTTGGAATGGAATTAGGGTTCTGAAGCATGGGCCATGGACTTAGCTAAGTCCAACCACTTTGGGACCAAGTCTAGCCAAATGGTAACCACTTTATGATCCTTCACATATTGACCTTAGCCATCTTAATCAAAGATTAGTGGCTTGGGTTCAACCATGTGAGTTTCATAAGGGTAGAAAGGCAAGGGTTCAAGGTTTAGGTTAAGTGGCTTAGGGGTGTGTGTGTGCAAGAGAAGCTCAAGTCACCCAAGGTCACCCAGGGTAGCCCAAAGGCTTGGACATCCTATAGGAATTCACTATTGGTTGCCCATATGGTGGTTTTAACCTTCCAAGGTGATTTAGAGGTTTACAACCATCCAAGTGGGGTCCCAAGAGGAGTCAAGAAGTGGCTGAATTGCGAAAGGGTGGGTCCCAATTCTAGTCCTCTAGGATAGTCAAGGAGAAGTCCTATGACTAGATCTTAAGCACTAAGAGGAAAGAGAATATCTCACCAAAAATGAGGTCAACAAATGGACCCCCAAGAGGTGTGGTGTGCTAACCAAGCACACTGTGAGTATTGGCGTTCACCGAAGAGATCAACAAAACCAACACAGACGTCCAAGTGACACGATGATAACGAAGCGTAGAAAATTCCCACTAGGGAGTGTCAGGTTAATCTCCAGGACTGAAGATTCCAGAACTCTCGTTGGGGAAAAGGAGGTGGATTCCAAATCACAAGATATGGAGGGATTCAATTTCAAATTCGTTTCAAGTTTTAAGTTTGAGTTTTGAATTGATTTGAGTTTCAATTTTGGTTAAAATTTGACTTAAGATTAATTTCAAGGGTTCAAGATGAGAGTTGGAACCTAGGTTCCAACCTCAGGAGAGGGTCGGAAGTTAGGTACCGACCTCAAAAGAGAGGGAACTGGAAGTTAGGTACCAGCCCCGAAAGGGTGAGAACTGGAAATTATGTACCAGTCTCGGAAGAGAGTTGGGAGTTATGTACCGACCTCGAAAGAGAGGGAACTGGAAGTTAGGTACCAGTCCCGAAAGGGTGAGAACTGGAAGTTAAGTACCAGTCTCGAAAGAGAGTCGGAAGTTAGGTACTGACCTCGAAAGAGAGGGAACTGGAAGTTAGGTACCAACCCCGAAAGGATGAGAACTGGAAGTTAGGTACCAGTCTCGAAAGAGAGTCAGAAGTTAGGTACCGACCTCGAAAGAGAGGGAACTGGAAGTTAGGTACCAACCCCGAAAAGATGAGAACTAAAAGTTAGGTACCAGTCTCGAAATAGAGTCTGAAGTTAGGTACTGACTTCGAAAGAGAGGGAATTGGAAGTTAGGTACCAGCCCCGAAAGGATGAGAACTGGAAGTTAGGTACCAGTCTCGAAAGAGAGTCGGAAGTTAGGTACCGACCTCGAAAGAGAGGGAACTTGAAGTTAGGTACCAGCCTCGAAAGGGTGAGAACTGGAAGTTTGGTACCAATCTCGGAAGAGAGTCAGAAGTTAGGTACTGACCTTGAAAGAGAGGGAACTGGAAGTTAGGTACCAGCCCCGAAAGGATGAGAACTGGAAGTTAGGTACCAGTTTCGAAAGAGAGGGAACTGGAAGTTAGGTACCAGCCCCAAAAGGATGAGAACTGGAAGTTAGGAACCAGTCTCGAAAGGGAGGGAACTGGAAGTTAGGTACCAGCTCCGAAAGGGTGAGAAATGGAAGTTAGGTACCAGTCTCGAAAGAGAGTCGAAGTTAGGTACCGACCTCGAAAGAGAGGGAACTGGAAGTTAGGTAACAGCCTCGAAAGGATGAGAACTAGAAGTTAGGTACCAGTCTCAAAAGAGAGTCGGACGTTAGGTACCGACCTCGAAAGAGAGGGAACTGGAAGTTAGGTACCAGCCCCAAAAGGGTGAGAATTGGAAGTTAGTTACCAGTCTCGAAAGAGAGTCGGAAGTTAGGTACCGACCTCGAAAGAGAGGGAACTGGAAGTTAGGTACCAGCCCCGAAAGGATGATAACTGGAAGTTAGGTACCAGTCTCGAAAGGTTGACGATTAACTCGTGAAGATTTCAATGCTTAAAACCATACTAGGAGATTAGCATGGGGCAAGAAAGTGTTTCACGTCCCGAAAGATTTCAACAAAGGTTGAAAGTTTGGCGAAGGAAGTGAATCCATGCCATCAGAACCAAATCGAGAATCTCGTGGTTTTGTGCCAATAGATTCAATGACCTTCTCAAAAGAGGGAAGGAACACAGAGAGTCAAAAAGGCTTCGAGAACAGCCTGAGGCTAGGGATTTCAGATTCGGGAATTCATTTTCATTGTTCATTGCTCTTAGTGATTTAATTTTATTTTCATTTTTAAGTTTCGTTTCGATTTAAATTTCACTTTGATTTGGATATTCATTTATTTGGTTTACAATTTGAGGTTTTAGGTTGATTTGCTTTAAGTTTCGGTTTCGTGTTTTACTCAAACTTTGAATTTGAATTTTTTTTATTCTGTTGTTATTATTTCATTCAAATCGTTCTTCGTTCAACTTTTCTCTAAATCGAGTCAAACTCAGATTTAGTGGCGTTTGCAATCAATACACAAAACTAAAGGCAAAGTACGACAATCATTTCTATTAAAAATGTCAAAGGTAAATTAGGTGATTCCATCAAAACATTTCTGATGCCATCTTTCTAAAAGTAGACTTTTACAAAATCCATGTATATCTGAACACAGACTGCACTGATATCCTCATGTATTCTGACAAAACTTTCTGTTCGATTCATCCATGTCTGAAAAGTAAACTGCATAGATAGTAACATCACCTTCTAAGCCACTTTCCAGAGGAGAATCCCACTTAAGTGTGCTTTAGAGGTGTGCTACTACTATGTAGCTTACAGCTCATAGGGCTTCAGATTTTCTAATTATGGATCTGGCTGGAAGTAGACTAGAATCTTGCTCTCATCCATCCTCCCGAAAGTGATGGAGACCCGCTCGTAGGGAACTCCTGGTATGCAATGCTTCGCCACATCTGCACCATTTCCTTGTAGTACGAGAACAGAGCCTACCTGTAGAGGTATCTCTACTGGCCCTCAGAATTCTCTGGGGCTGACTATCCGGAGTTCTGTCCCAAACATGATGTTGCATTGGTTGATGAAGGAAACAGTGCAAAAGGGCCTCACAAAATCGTGATGATCTATGTGAGGTGGATTACAATCTCCTTTCACATAGGTGTTGATTATACAGCTGTTTGGAATGCAGTCAGCAGGTAAGACTCGCCAAGCCTCCATCCTCTTTATCTTCTTCTTAATCAGAACTGGCATTGGATCCACTTCATCGTAACGGAGTATCCCTGACGGATTTCCTTTCTTGTCATCAGTGAAGTTGTAACAACATCTGAATTGGATTGTAATCCTTCCCTTGCCTCTTTTCCATTTCTTAGGCTCGGAGTACGTCCTACTGCGTAGTCGTCCTGCACGACCCTGCTTATTCAGCTCGGAGACGTAGTCTACGATCTCACTCTGCTCGTAGTAAGAGAAGACATCTGTATGCAACTATAATCCTTCCAGGATATTGACATATCTGCTTTGGATCCTCTGAAAGTATTCAAAATTCTGCTTTCGCACCCTCTGGATCATTCCCAACTCGTGCTCTGAAATTATCTACAACTGTCGGGGTCTAGTGACGTACTGTGAAATGTACGGCTCCACTCCATCACACTCTCCTGGAATCATCACTGTCTCAGGTACGGGCTCTGTAGTAACCTCCTCTGGTGCAACCTCTGCTATGGTACTCCTGGGGACCGACCTTTTCGGGACAACTTCTGTGGTCGCTGGGATTTCCTCTTTATTCTGCTCTTTTGTCAATTTCTTCAGCATCTTGGCGATACGGCGATTCTTGTTTCTTCTTTGAGTTGGGGTCAAAGTAGCTCTTCTCTCTCCCCGGATTTCAGTAGGGGCAGCACTGACGAGCTTTCCTCTTGCGGCCGTTATAACTGATTTTATTTTGTTTTCTTTAATCGCGCTGATCTTCCTTTTCTGATTTACAGTGTGTTAAATCTTCTTGCTGAGTTTATTACTGTCTTTCCATGGAACTGCCCAAGGTCTATGGTAGTCCAAGCGATTTCTTCATATTCCAGCTTCAGCTGTGCAAAGTCTGAGCCAACCTCGATCATAGCACTAGCTTTCAGCTCTTCTTCATTAAGTGCAAGACTTACGCCATCCTTAAAGTTCAGGAACAACCGCCCGTTCGACATTTCCCTGAAAAGAAAATAAGGAAAGGATCAGGGGTTGTACTTAGAGCGAGAACAATATGAAAATTTATTTATTAATAGAAGATTCATATTCATTTTTTTCAAATTTTAATAAGAGTAGGAAAAGATAAGAAAAGATCAAGAATGAGCTCAACTCGAAAGGAAGGATCAAAATTTTATTATTATAATGATTTCACATGTTTTCTCTTAATGCGTTTTTTAGTGATATTTATCGTTCATTTTTTATGTCTTCGGTTCGGTCCCAGTTTTAAGTGATTACTTCACCCGTGCTTCTAGGAATGAGATTTTATTCTTCAAAAAATCAGGTTGCGTAATACTTCTTCAAATATTGTCCATTGATTGGAAGCATAAATCGTTCTCCACGGCAATTCATAAGCTGGTAAGAACCTCCTGAGTAAACTGTCTCGACCACGAATGGCCCCTCCCAAGTCGGTTTAAATTTACCTCCTATCCTGCGGTGTGCAAGAATAGGTCTCCTGAGAACTAGAACCAAGTCATCGACTTTAAATGTCCTTGGGCAGACCAATTTATCATGGGCCTGGATCATCTTGGCTTGATACAGTTCCAAATTCTACTGCGCTGAAAGTCGTTTCCCTTCCAAGCTTTCCAGTTATTCTAGCCGTAGTTTGGCTTTTTCTTCTGTAGTAATCTTCTCTGCAACTGCAATTCTGAGTGACGGAAGTTGAACCTCCAAAGGCAAGACCGCCTCGAACCCGTACACTAGAGCGTAAGGCGTAGACTGAGTAGGAGTTCTGAAAGTTGTTCTGTAGGCCCATAAGGCTTCTAACAACTTCTCGTGCTAATTTCTCTTGTTGTCGTCCAAAGTTTTCTTTAGGATTTGGACGAGAGTTTTATTAAAAGCCTCAGCCAAGCCGTTCGTTCTTGGGTAGTAGATCGTCGAATAGCACCAGTCGATACTGTGTCTTCTGACAAAATTGTTGATCTTCGTGCTTCTGAACGCGGACCCATTATCTGAAATAATTCTGCGCGGTACCCCGAAACGGTAGACGACTTGATTCTTGAAGAACTACAACACATGGTGTGCCTTCACTTCTCTAAGCGGTACTGCTTCTGCCCACTTGGAAAAGTAATCTGTAACTGCAAGAATGAAGCGATGTCCTCCTGAAGAAGGCGGTTCTATCGGATCCACTATATCTGTGCCCCAACACTCAAGTGGCCACGACGCGATCGTCAGATGTAACACATTTGGAGGTTGATGTAGAACCACTCCATGCAGTTGGCACTGATGATAGCTCTTGGCGATCTTCATGCAATCGTTGATCATTGAGGGCCAGTAGTACCCTAGTTTCTTAATCTTTAATTTCATTTTCGGACCTAACTAATGAACGCCACAGAGTCCTGAGTGCACTTCTTTAACAACTTTGCGAGCCTCGGACCCACTCAAGCACCTTAGTCACATCTGATCAAAAGACCTTCTGTATAACGTGTTATTTATTAATGTGTAAGACAAAGTTCTTTTCTTGATCTGATGGGCTATCGACTTATCATCCGGTAGATTTCTTGTTTGCAGGTAATCTATTAATGGCTGCCGCGAATCTTCTGTATTTTTTTTTTACTGCTGCAACAATTTCTTGATCTTTTTCTGACTTGTGCATTGCATCCATGTCGAGTTGTGAGAGGATCTGTCGTCCCTGAACAGACATTTCAACTGACTTATCCTGTAAGTAAGCAAACTCTTTCGCAAGGCGGGCTAGCGTGTCTACAAGAGCATTTTCTCTTCTAGGAATCTTGTAGATTCTTACATTCGAAATCTGCTCCAGTAATTTCATTGCATATTGAAAGTACTGCTCGAGTCTTGACTTCATAATTTTGTACAGTCCGGCGACCTATTGAATGATCAATTGAGAATCCCCGTAGATGTTGATGTCGGTTATCCCCACTTGGATAGTCAATTCCAGTCCAGTTATGAGAGCTTCGTATTCTGCTTCGTTGTTCGTACACGATTTTGTTAGATGGTAGGAGTATCTTAACATCCCCTGCTCCGGTGTTATAAAGATTAGTCTGATTCATGCCTTACCGGGCACTATCGTTTGTGATTCTTTATTTTTTGTGCTGAAGATGCTCCGTCGAAGTACAGTTCCCAACGCTGATTTTCGGGGTCTTCTTAGCTCATTATCTACTCGTCTGACAAGTCGTCGTTGAGAGGCAATTCTGCCGGCAGAGAGTATGCTGCGAGAAAGTATGCTAGGACTTGTCCATTTACGGCAGTAACATGAACGAAAGTTATGTCGAATTGTAATAGTATCATCGACCACCTGGCAAGTCTGCCGAAAAGCGTTGGTCGGGTCATCAAATATTGCAATGGATTAAACTTCGAAATAAGGTTGACCTTATGAGAGAGCATGTAATGCCTGAGCTTTTAAGCGGCGAAGATCAGGGCCAAACAATGCTTCTTAATAGGAGGATACTTTACCTTCGTCGGAATTAGACGACGACTCAAGTAGTAGAGTGTGTTTTCTTTACCCTCGTCATTGACCTGGGCTAGTAGGGCTCCAAGGGAGTCGTCTAAAGCCGCGGTATAAAGTATCAACGGTCGACCCGAGACTGGGGCTGCTAAGATAGGAGGTGTCATTAAATACTGTTTAATGTCCTTGAAGGCCCGCTGGCATTTCTCTTCCCAAACAAATTTGGCGTCCTTTTTAATTAATGTCGAGAAGGGCTGACACATACCTGACAAATTCGAGATATGCCAACTTCCCTTGAAAGGATCATAGTTGTTTCAAAGTTTTGGGAGGAGGCATTTCTAAGATAGCTTTAATCTTCTCCGGATGGATTTCAATTTCACGATGTCGGACAACAAATCCTAAGAATTTTCCAGAGGCGACGCCGAATGCGCATTTCAAGGGATTCATCTTAAGGTTAAATTTTCTTAATAGCTCGAAAACAATTCTCAAATCATACAAGTAATCTTCATTCAGTTTTCTCTTGATGACCACATCATCCACGTAGCATTCGACTTGGTTGTGAATGAGATCATCAAAAATCCTCTTCATTGCTCTTTGGTAAGTCGCTCCTGCATTCTTCATTCCGAAAGGCATTACTGTGTAGCAATACACTCCAATTGGCGTTCTGAAGGCTGTGAGCTTTTCGTCTTCTAGTGCCATCTTTATCTGATTATATCCTGATGATCCGTCCATGAAAAAGAAGATTTCGTGCGTCAAAGCGATGTGGATCATCAATTTTGGAATTGGTAGCAAAAACTCATCTTTCGGGCATGCCTTGTTCAAGTCTCTGAAATCTACGCAGATTCTGATCTGTCCATTCTTCTTTCTGACCGGCACCACGTTGGCTAACCAAGTCGGGTATTGCTCTTCACGGACAAATTTAGCGTCTATTAACTTCTTAATTTCAGCTATTACTTGTTGTTCAATCTCCAGATGCATTCTTGTGGAAGCTTGCCTGACTGGAACGGCAGCTGGATCCACTCCTAGCCTGTGAACTGCCACCTATGTAGCAATCCTGGCATTTCATCGTAACTCCAAGCAAAACAGTCCTTGAATTTCATTAGTAGCTTGACCATGTTTTCATAGTCTTCTCTATTGAGCAAGGAGTTAACAAAGGTCAGCCTAGGCTCTTCGCTAGTACCTAAGTTAACTTCCATTAACTCATCTATTGTAGATTTAATTTCTTCTTCAAATTCTGGCAGAGCATCTCCGATTGGCAGATCTTCGAGATCATCTGAAGCTCCCAAGCAATCTTCATTAGGCTCGCAGGTGACAACCAAGCAAAATCCCGTATCATCAACTGATCCTACTGTGCCGAACCCGAGACCATGTTTTGAGTTTGGCGGTCGACCGGTATTATTCCATAGATTTTCAAAGCATTTTGATTGTCCTTTTGTCCATCGTCGAGGTAAGACACCACGTTGAATTAGATTTTGAACACAGGGAGAATACCACTTAAAAGGCAGTTCCATTAATTCGAAAGAAGTAACATCTTCAAATTGATCATTTTTAGTTTTGGAAGAAGAAGCACCACGATAGAATTTAATCGGTTTAATACCGCCACCATGTACCTCCTTGACCACCATTCCCTCGACCTTATTAAAATGATAGGGGTCAGGGTCATAGTATGTAAATAATGGTTAATCTTCTCATACATCAATTTGTATTCTTCATTCTTTTCGTCTTTAAGAGAAATCTTGAATTGGGGTTTCTTTTGATTTTTTGTCGCTGCTTCTTTCTTAATTTCTTCTTCTTCTTTGGAGTTGTTCTCCCAATCAACATTGATGATTCGTTTCTTCTGTCCAACTGTTCCACCGTTTCTTCGACGACCTCGTCCCCGGCCTTGACCTCGGGTGTGAGTTCTGGAGAAACCTTCACTATCTCACCGTAATGGAGTGGTGAGTAACTGTTGAACATGAATTTCAGGTTCTTTGTCGTCTCGTATTCTTTTTTCTTGATTTGGTATGGCTGTCGGCATATTTTTAGGTTGTGTTTTATTTTGAAAAGGGGTCGCCTACAGAAATTGTCGACGAATTTTTAATTTAATTAAAATAAATAATTCGGAAAGTAGTATTTGATTTTGAAAATAATTTTAAATTTGAAGTTTTTAAGATATGAGATTAAACCGATCTCACGTCCCAAATAGTTTATATAAACGAGCACCGCACCACAAACCGTGTATCTATCCCTAAGGATAGACACACCGTCGACGGTGGGGCTCGATTAAATAAACTAGAAGATTTGTGACATCCGTTCGGTCCGCGAACCAATTTTATAAGCCGACAAAATTCCCTCGCTTAATATGAAAACATTAAACGGGGTTTATATTACTCAGGTTCTTTAAAATTCCCTATAAGGGCAAGCCCCTATAGTTAATTACATCTTAAGTGACGGGAATCACCTAAGAAAACTCTCGATAATAATCAATAATTCTGCTCTCAAGAATTTCAAAGTTTAAGTTTTCAAGGGATTGAAGTTTTGAATTTCAATAGGGAATGGATCAAGTTTAGAACATTTTGTTTTGAGGATCCAAAGGAAGAAAAGTAGGAGAAATCACAGATTCGAAGTGAACTTCGGTAATTTCCTGACTATCCTATTGTTTGGCTTAGATTTAGGAAAATCCTAATGTTTATTTAAAAGTTTTGATTTAGTCAATTTTAGTTAATTAGGACTTATATTTATATGATAGAATCATACAAATAGCCTCGAAGATGTGAGGGTTTATTGTCGTACCGGACGACTACCTCGGAATCCTAAGTCCGGTTAGGGCTTAATTTGCAATGCAAATGCCTAACGAAGAATTGAGGATTTATGTTGCACTAGGCAAACTACCTCGAAGTCCTATGGCTTTGTTATTTAATTCTAGGAAAGTTTTGCTGAAGTAGACTCGAGTTTTGTCGATGACGATGGCCGTCGTCGCCCACCATGCTCGAGCTCCTTGTTGTTGCAGAGGTTTAGTTTTAGAAATCATAAATCGGGGGATGAGAAAAGTGTTTTGGTTTAGAGAAAATCTTAATTTCCGGGTGTTTTTTATGTTTTATTTAAAACAAATCTTAAAGTTGATTATAACGACACCGGTTAAGATCCCACGGTTCCATCCTTCCGGCATCATTATTTTTATCGGATTCACTTAGTCCGGATGAGTTTGCTAAACTCAACCGAATGAGTTCCACACTTTCATTTAGACCGTGGGAAATCCCGTTAGCAACACGTAGGTTACATCATCCGAGGTATTCCCGATCATCCAACGGGACGTTTTAATTTAGTTGTAATTGTAGTTTTGTGTTCCGTTTGTGATTAAATTTTGAGTTGTTTTATATTTTGAAATGTTGTGGCGGTGAATTTTATCTTGCAATGACTTTTAACTTAGTTTTGGTTTCAGTTTTAGGGTCTATCCTAAAGGTGTGGGTTTTCATGCAACTGTTGCTTTATCATGCAAGAAAAATAAAGTACATTTGCAAGAAAGTAAATTGCAGGAAAGTAAATTGCAAGAAAGTAAATTGCAATAAAATAAAAGCGTACCTGAAGGGTCTTCCCGTCATCCCAAGCTACACTTAAAACACAATTAGAATATTTAAGCAAGTTCCTAGGTAAAGCTAAGGGAAGGGTTATGATTTTCTACCAAATTCTTAATCCTATAGCTAGTCATCTCCTATGACGTCTAGGTTCTTTGTATTTTGGTTTGAGGACGATTTTCTTCATCAAAGAACGATTAAGTCCAATTTGTTCTTATAAATGTCCTATCATATTGAGGAAGTGCTTAAGAGGAATCTTAAACATCTTTTCAATATTTCTAGGATTGTTTTAAGTCCAAATGAATTTAATTATACAAATGAATTAATCGTCCAAGAATTTCAAGTTTTATTGTTATCTTGCTCAGTGAACTAGGACATTTGAATATCCTATAAGTGAAGTAACATTTCATTTAATGTCCTATTTAGGAGTTATGATAACTAAAGCTTTCGAGGGTAAATTGGTGTTCAAATGGTTTGTGATTTAGTTTAATTTCCATTAATGAGTTTAAATTTGGAATAGTGTTCAAGTTATTTTAGATTTATTTTGAATTCTTTATGTCTTAGGTGATGTTATATTTAATTTAATTTAATTTAATTGAGTTTTAATTTTAATTTAATTCAATTGAGTTTGATTTAGTTTGATTTGATGTTACATTAAATTAATTTGATTTGATTTAATTTTAATTTAATTTGATTTAATTTAATTTAATATAATTTAATTATTTAATTTAATTTAATTTGATTTAATTTACTTAATTTAATTTAATTTAATTTAATTATTCAATTTAATTTAATTTATTTAATTTAATTTAATTATTTAATTTAATTTAATTTGATTTAATTTACTTAATTATTTAATTTAATTTAATTTATTTAATTTAATTTAATTTTAATTTAATTTTATTTATTTATTTATTTTTTTTAATTTTAATTGAATTTTTTTTAAAAGAGTTTAATAACTTAATTTTAGTTTAATGATTAAGTCTTTTAATATTTTGAATTTTGAGTTATCATTTTAATTAAGAATTGAATATTAATGAGATGATTAATTTAGGGATTTTTAAATTAAAGAATAAATTTCTTCCTAATAATATCCCTATTTTAATAATTCCAATTTTATTATTCTTCCAAATTTAATCAATTATTTAATTAAGGTTTAATTATTTTAAAATTGTTTAATGGGTTTCTACCCTTTAATTATTTAAATTTCAATCATCCAAATCAGATTAGGATCAAATATTTTACTTATTAATTTTTTTAAACCTAAAGTTTTAATTAAGGGTTAAAATTTTAATTACCATTTTACCCTTTAAGCTTAATAATTTCATAACTCACTAAATTGAACTCAAATGAACTTGAAATTTTTATGTGACTTCACTCATATGTCAATAAAGACATGAGAGGAGAAAATGTGATTTTTCTGTATTTAATTTATTTATATAATTATTTTTGGTGAAAAATAGAGATTTCCAAGGAAAATTTAATAACATGACCAAGGGAAAGTTTCTGTCCTTAAAAAAATTAGGGGACATTCCTAATGACCAGAGAACCACTTGAACCAATTTTGGTGATTTTTTGAATTATATTATTTTTATTATAATTATTTTAAGTTTTGGAGTGTTAATTAATTTAAAAATAAAATAAATGTTGAAAAATGAATTTTATATTTTTCAAAAATCTCTCTGATATCAAGGAAACCAGAGAAGCAAATTTTGTAATTTTCTGATTTTTCTATGATTTATTATAATTATTTTAGTGAAAATGCTAGAAAATACATTTTTTTTAATTTTAAAATTACCCTAGGGCTTTAAAATTTAATATCTCACTAAATAGACCTAAGAAAAATGTGGGATTTGTCCCTATGTGATTAAAATTCAAAATGTGACATTTTGGTGAATTTTATTATTTTTGTGATTTTTATTATTTTTTAATTATTAAACATATTAAAATATTATTAAAAATCAACTTTTTTAGAAAATTGAAATTTTAATTTTCTTAGGTTCCCCTGATATCAGAGAGGCTCCAAAACCAATTTGGTGAATTTTTGAAAGGTATTTTAAAAGTTATGAATTTTTAAAGTTTAAAATGGCTAAGTGGCTTAATCAACCCAATTAGTGGGGCTAACCGAGTCCAATTGACCTCAAACTTTTATGGTGGATTCCTCTGATCCTAAAGGTCAGTGGAGAATTGATTTCAAGTCAATTTGATGCATGGTTAACTCTAATTAATTAGAGACCTATTTTGGGTGTTTAAGCCAATTAGGGTTGTTTTAAATGAACTAACTCAAAACCTATTTTTCCTAAGGTTCTCTGGTCATAAGGAACATCACCAAATTTTCCTAGAATTTATTTCACAACATGCTATTTATTGAAATTAAAATACTCAAAACGGCAACATGAATTTGAAAAATCAATTACTTTTCATAGGGATGGCCTCTGACTTTGGAAAATTCAGGGAATGTTCCCAAATTCAGAGGCTTCAAAAGCCCTATGGTCTCATGCCATGGTGAATTGTATACATGCATGGGGAATTAGAAGTATGCAGAGAGTAAATAAATTATTAAAAATAAAATACTTGGTGAAATTAAATGATTTCTTTTCCACATTATTCTCCTCTCGTTCACCGAGCGAGAGGGTATTTTTATTTTATTTTTCCGATTTTCCTACACGGAGATATGAATTTTTGAAGTTTAGGGAATTAAATAAATCAAAAAATACCCTAATTTTCTATTTATCCACGCGGCGCCAACTCATCCTCGGCATCTCCGAAACGCCGCGTGTCGCGCTCCCATTCGACGCCGCCACTCGAGTCGGCAGCCGGGCCCCGCGGTTCTCGTACCGTCTCTCCGGTCCGACGCCATCTGAGCTGTTCGTCCGCGCGTGTATTGAATGGACGGCATCCGTTCATCATCCCCGAGCGTCCTCACCCGAGAGCCTTCCACACTAAATCCCTAAGATCTCACTCGATACTCAATGGATTTTTATGTTCTTATGCTCTATGGATTCGTCTTGAAGAGACGAACACATCTATACGGTTAACATGCATTGAAAATAAGGCATTTGAAATGGAGAATCTCCAGAAGCTCGGGATGAAGAATTTGCTCATACCTTTGCTCAGAGAAGTGTGGCTTCAATCTGAGAATTGTTGCACCTTCGATTGGATCCTAGCAAGCTCCGGATGAAGTCTCCCGGTGCAGTGAATTGTCCGGATGTGATTTCGACCATGCCCGATCACAAAGCTTGGAGGTCGGAGCAAGCTCGGGTGGCTCGGAGATGGGGCTTTTATCGGTGGACACCTTCCCTCGGTACAGTGAAGGTGTAGAACCAATCAATTTGGGAATTGGCTCACTGTGGAGAAGTGTCCTGGTTTTGGGTGGAATTTCAACTCGAAATCGAGCTCACAGAGGAGAAATGGCAGAGGGATCTCACTGGGAATCAAGTGCTCTGTGTATGGGGAGGAGTCTGGAACAATTTTGGCAGAGTTTTGGTAAGATTTGTGCTTAGCTCTTTTCATGGCCGAGAGGGGTGGAGTTTAAATAGGAGAGGGTGGAGGGCCTCCCAGGGGGAGTTGAGGCATGGGATCAGCTGCTCTGGTGAGGAGAAGAACAGCCATGGTGACCACTAGGCATGGGGCGGCTCGGCAAGTGAGAATTTCAATGTTGGCTCACATGTGAGCTCTCGGCCATGGTGTTTTCCGGCGGCCCGGTGGCCGGCCGGCCGTGCATTGGTCACCATCTTGGTCGGGGAGGTCGTGGTCGGGGCTTAGTGCAATCAATTAGCATTGGCCATGTGTAAAGGGTTTGATTTAGATGGAATGGGGGCATGGCTAAATTTGAACCTAAATGGGTCAACCCACCCATTTGGGCTAGGTGCACCACCCAAGGCCTGGTTTTGGCCGAGGGAAAAGTGATTTGGCTCAGGCATAATCGGTAGGGTCAAGTCACCATCCAAGCACAATTAGGCATAAGCATGGTAAAGGGGAATCATGGGAGTGGTTAATCACCTTTAGGAATTAAGGAAAGAGTCTCCTCCTTTTGCCTAAAATGGCATGGTGACATGTAAAGAGGCTCTCATGGCTTGCATATGGCTTGTGCATGGCTCCATGGCTCCATTTGGCTTGGGAAAAGGTTGGGTCAATTTCATAAAAATGGGTTTTAAGAATTTTGGATATTTTGGGGTGATTTGGCATGTGGCTTGATTTGGAATTATTTGATTGATGATTTTGGAACTTAGGAACAATTTTGATTAAATGGATGATGAAAGGAAGTGTCATGTGGGCTTTTGGATGAATTTAGGCTTTTGAATTTGAAGGGAGTGGGCTTTTAGGAAAGTTTAAGGGAAATGGGCTTTTGATTTTAGGATGGGCATTTGGGGAAAAATTTTGTGAAGAACTTTGTCAAATAAATGTCATAATTGGTTTAGGGATGTTCTATGAAGGGCTTGGAATTAATTTGATGTGATTTGGAGTTGAATTGGTTTGAATTTGGATTTATTTGGTAAGTGGGCCTATGTAGGTCCAAGTGGGCCAAGTTGGGCTAATGTTGGGCTAGAGTTAAAATTGATGTAAAATCAATGTTGAGAAATGTTTATGGGGTGTTTCAAAGAGGTTTTGGCTTTGGTTGGGCTTTGATTTTGGGGTTTGGGCTCATTTGGGTTAGGTTTGGGTTTAGGTCAAAAATGGGCCTTTTAACCTTGGGTTGAGTTTGAGTGGGGTTTGGGTCTAAATTTTGGGCAAATCATGTTAGTATTTTGTTTGTAGGAATGTTAAGGAAGATTTAGAAAAGATTTGGGGTTAATTGGAATTGAGTTGGGTGAGTTTGGGTTAGGTTTAGGTCATGGGTCCAAATTGGGCTTTAAGGCCAAAAGTGAGATTGGATCCAAATGTCAATCAAATTGAACTTGGATTTGGTCTAGATTGGTGTTGGGAATGTTGAATTGAAGTTTAGAATTGAATTGGACCAAAATTGGGGTCAATTGGGTAGGTTTGGTTTGACATTGGGTTCACTTAGGGTTAAAATGGGTCAAATTGGGGGTTTTGACAAAAGTAGGGTAAATTAACAAAATTGGCCCATGGTATAGTTGAACAAAATGAAATTGGGAATATTTGGGATTTTTTGGAATTTTCTGGGAATTTTCTGAATTTTTGGATTTTTAGGCCAAGAGGGGTATTTTGGGTATTTGGAGGGTATTGGGAGGTATTTTTGGAATTTTTGGTATTTTTGGGTATGGATGATCAGTTTAAGTGATGTGGAAATGTTTGGGAATGATTTTGGAGAATTTTGGGTAATTTGGAAATTTTTGAGAAATTTGGGTAATTTTAAGGGTTTTGGGTAGGTTTAGTAGGTGTAGGGTCCGGGGGTCAAAAATTGAAAATTTGGGAAATTGAAGATTGGGTGAATTTGGGTGGAAAGAAGTCATTTTGGTTGAGCCATGAAGCCATATCAAGCCCACATGAGCCATGAAGTGACTCACTTGAGGCATTCACTATGTTGTTCCTAACCTCTAGCGCGAGGGCTTAGGGGTTAAGGATCATCCATGTGGATCACCTACATGAGTCGAGGAGGTCAAGTTAGGTATGGGTGTGGTTTTATGAGGTATGTGGAAGTGTAGTGTGTAGGTGTAGTGTATAAGTGTGGTGTGTGTAAGTCGGCCCTTCACTGCACTGGGCCACCTGAGGCGGTCCTCGAGCCAAAGAGTCCCATAGGAACTCATCCTTTAAACTTCCACATTTGATTTCAACCCTCCAGGTGATTAGGGGTCTACGATCAAGTTTGTGGAGTTTGCGGGGAGTTAAGAAGTGGTTTGAATTTCTAAAAGGTGGGTCCCGATTCTAGTTCTCTAAGATAGTCGAAAGGAAAAGCTGAGTGCAGATCCTAAGTACTAAAGAGAAGAAGAGAAGACCTCATCAAAAATGAGGTCAACAATGGCGTTTCTAGAAAATATTGTTTTCTTCGGGGGTGCATAGTAAGTGCATCTTTGTGAATTCTGATTTCATGCACGGAGAATGGTTGCAAATCACCTTTGATACACTGCTCTTGTCCTCCTTCATAATATTTTATAAACTGGTTTAGAAATGACAGTACCATCCGGTTCTCATGGATCCACGGCCCACCTAGTAGAGCCTTGAATGATGTCTCAGAATCGATTATGTGGAATTTTTCGGTTGTCTTTGCTAACTCACCGATCTTTATTAACAATGTTATTGATCCGAGAGCTCTTTCTCCTTTCTGGTTGAAGCCTCTCAGCATCATCTTGTCTGCCTCGAGATCACGGGCATCAATCTCAAAATAGGCCAGCGTTCGAAGATTCATTATCTTAATTGATGCTCCCAAATCAACTAACACCCTAGAGAGCGTGAACTTTCCAATACTGACTGAAATGTACAACAGTCAATTCTGATCAGCTGTTCCCAGTAGTAGATCATTGTCCTTAAAGGTAACATCGCGATGTTCCCTTAACGAGCAAACCTTGTCTAAGGAATTACCAGCTATTTGAGCTAAGCAAATTTCTGGATCAAGTAAAGCCCTGATCAGAGCATCTCTCATCTCCTTTGACAGGATAAGAGCCTCGTAGATGCTTAGTTTAACTGGTAGCTTCCTAAGATGGGCTAGCACGTTATATTCCACTTTGTTACCAAGCTGTTCAATTTCTTCCCGAACGGCCAATTCTTCTGTCGGGGTTGGTTCTTCCTAAGCAACCACCTGCTTTCCTTTATCCCTTGAACCCATTCTCGGGGGTAGAACTTTTCCACTTCTCAGATTGACTTCTGTTATCTCTTCTGAACCTACTGGTGTCTCCTCATGAATCGGAACGACTGGCTCTTCTGAAGTTGCTTCAGTATCTGATAACTCCAATTCTATCGTGTTTGGAGCTCCTCGGAATTCACCAACAGGCTGGTCACCTGTTGAACTTTCATAGTCATCCTTGTGAATGTCTTCTCTTTCGTCATAGTCATCGAGTTTTTGTATGATTTGAGAATCATTATTTGCATTGAGATTGAAATCCAGATTAGGTTGGTTGTCGTTAGTTACGTAATCGTTAGAAACAGTCAAAACGTAGCCAGCACCAAAACTCTTATCATTATAAGTTCCCGCCGGGACGAGCAAATAATCATACAGAGCCAGAGGTTCGAGGGACTTCTCCTCTGAATCGAAAACTACCATCCTAGGATAATCAGCCCCTAGTCTACCCTTCAGAGCTTCGGTCTTCTTTTCTTCCACGATCTTCTCCTCCTTATGGGGCAGTTCTTCAATCGCAAGCGATAGTGCTGACTCGGCAGATTTCGAACTTTGAGTTGAAGCGCGCACCGAAGCGGTCTGGATATTATCCAAAATTTTCTTTGAGGACTTTGTCCAGACAGTACTCCATCCATCGTGCCTCGTGTACGGGTCTATCAGAACAATAGGATCCGTTGAAATAACATTGACGAAACCTACTTTTTGGGGCTCCTTCAGGTATTCCTTCGAAATCAATATGTTCCCTCTCCGAAGATTATCCTCGAGCCAATTCTTAAAGTGAAGCAGTCTTCAATCTTATGTCCAAGCATCCTGTGGTAAGGGCAGTAGTTCGGATGATCTTTCTTGTCGACTTCTTCTGGCCTCCTGGGCTCTGGCAACTGAAAGTCGGGCGTCTTCATCAAACTACGAAACATCTTAGCCACTGCTTCAGTCTTGAAGGGATATTCTTTATTCAAAAGCTCCTTCAGGGCACGTGGTTGACGAGGCGGAGGCTGATCATGCTACAGTGACTGGTAACTCGGTTGAGGCTGCTGATAGCTCTGCTGAGGTTGTTGATAAGTCTGCTGTGGTGGTTGATAACTTGGTTGTGGCCGCTCTGGCTGTATCTGCACTAGCTACTTGCCTTTATCCATTGCCACGATAATTCCTGATTTCTTTTCGAATGCTTTTATTGGCTTATGCTTATCGGCTCTGTCGACGAAACTCAGCTGTTTAGCCTCCTTTTGCAAGCTCCTTGCCTTGCTAAGCAACTTCTCGAAAGTTTTAATTGTGAATCCTTTAAGGAGAAGTGTTATCGGGCCATGGATACTCTTAAGCAGGATACCGACAGCAAGTTGTTCCTGAAGCTGTGGCTCACACTTCATGCTCAAGTTCCTCCATCGAAGTATGTAGTCCACTAAACTTTCGTTCGGTTTCTGTTGCTCCACCACAAAGTCACCGATGGTGATGTGGTGCCGAGCCCCGACAAACCGCTTAACGAAGAGGTTTTCCAATTTTGAAAAGGTCTTAACTGAGACATTCGGATGTTCTGCATACCAGTCGAAGGCAATCCCTGACAAACTGCTGACAAACTGATGGAAGAGTAAAGCATCACTTCCACCGGCATGGCAGTAACTAGCACGAAAGTGTGCTACATGCTGTCGGGGGTTCTCGGTACCATCGAAAGTCTTAAACAAAGGTGGTACGAAGCCATTTGAGTATTTTACTGCATCAAACTCTTCAGGGTAAGGTCTACACATTTGAATAGATGCTCCGCTCTTAAACTGGGCTAAGGCTTCTCGCACATGCTGTTCCTCCGTGTTCTTAATATCCTTTTTGAAAATCATGCTTTGCGTTGAATCCTTCTTTGGTTGTTCATCTCCATTAACAAACGTAATCTCTTTCCCTCTATCTACGACGTGAATGATCTCTGGGGGTGTTTCCTTCTGAGGTTGCAGCTGACTCTGGAGAGTGGCTAAAGCGGCAGCCATCTCTTCCATCCTCTTTGCCAACTGAGAGATCGTGTCATCCTTTTCCTGAAGTTGTGCTCTCATTGCTCCCGGATCATCTCTCTCTGAAGCTGACGGAGCCCCTTGCAAAGCTGATGAAGCTCGGGTTTCAACCATGTTAATCTCAACAAACTCTTCATCCATGGACTCTAATGAATCAACTTCATCTCTTAATTCTTCTCCTCTTTCCCATGCCAATCGTCGGATGTCTGTCCTTAACTTCCCTATGGCACCCTCAAGTGGTATCTTCCGAATGGTCTCGTGGTTATCTGGCGACGACTGTCGAACCTTCTTTTCAGGAGTTTCCCTTGGAGCTGCAGTACTTTCTTCAGATTCGGGCTTTTTAATGAGACTTTTCTTCCCAAAATATTGTGTGGGTATCGGTTCAGCAATAATAGGTCGCCACACCATCCTTCTTGTAGTAGGAGTCCTAGGACCAGATGGTCTGTCAGTCGATCGTACGTAGGTAGGTGGTGTCCTAACTAATATGATGACCAGATACAACAACAGGTGGACTCCTTTCAATAGCTCGTATCTTCTTCCTTGGTTTCTCCACGACAGTGGTAGGATCTACTCGTGGTCCGAGGCGGGATGTAGCTGGCACTCGTTCCATTCTCCTCAAAATTTCTGACACGAGACATCCTTCCTTCTCAGCTAACTTCTCCACTACTGCTCGCAGTCGGGTAAGTGGCGTAGTCTTGATTTTCTTCCTCTTGCTATCACTGTAATATGCAGGTCGGGGTAATGTAGCGGCGATTTTCTGTGCATCTTCTTCATCAGATGCATCAGAGAGAGGGTGGAATCTACTTCCTTCCAACAACGGTGAGTACTCGGGCAGTTCTTCTTCGTTCTCTGGAATCTCTTCAGGGAAGGTGGCTTCAGCATCCCTGACCTTTCTGGTCTTAGCAATCTTTTTGTTCTTATTCCTCCTTTGTCTCCGAATTAAGGGTCTAAACTTCGAGCTGGACTCTATCTCAAAAACATACGGTATTGCAGCGAAGTCCGAACCCTCCACAGTAACAGTCTCATCACAAACTTAGACTTGCTTCCCCTTCAGTTTAGCAGGAGCCGGGGTAGATGCAGTGATAACTAGACCAGTGAAGGTAGATACGACAGTTCTGGGGGTAGCAGCTAACCTCCTGTGAATAGCAGTGTTCCTTTCAACCGGGACTCTCTGCAGGGGAGGGAATTCTTGAGTTGATTTCAGGCTGAACTCAATCACGGATTCCCCAATTTTTGATACTTTGTTCATTAGTGCAAACAGAGTAACATCAGTAAACTTAATGTCTGTATTGTCGAATCCTTGTCCGAAGTGAATGATTCCATTATCAGGCAGTTCATCCTTATATACAGCAAAGTCTAATCTGTTGGTGAAGGAGAAAATCAATTTCGGGGCAGGCATTTTCTACAGGGTAAGTTCTGATTGTCAGTCCCAGATTATGCTTCTTTCGTCAGGATGAAAAGAAAGGAATTAAAAGAGTTCGAACATATTTCCATTTATCTTTTCATTTTATTCGTGCATTTGCAATTTTAAAAGAGTTTGTTTATTGAGAGGTTGTTGATTAGAAGGTTTACTCGTTAAGAACGAAACAATTAAAGAGGAAGATTATAATTAGAAAGAGTAAGGAATCCAATCCAGGATTGGAAAAGGAGAGAAGGTCTCATAAGACTTCTCAACTCGAAGGACCGCTCCTAAGCTAACACAGATTGGGGGTCCACCCCACCTCTTTGGAGAGGTAACAAAAAGAAAGATTCCAGAACCTCTCTGTTTAGGGGTGTCTAAATAGTGGCTCCAAAATCCAAAAGTGTTGACTATACTTGCTCAAGATAGAAATGAACAAGATATGTCAACGGAAGAATGGTAGTTTGATCCACTAGGGGCATGGACTCACTATCGATTTATGAAAGAAAACCCATCTGATCAAGATGGAGAGAGGAACTAGTCCCCAGTGGAGTCGCCAGAAATATGTTGGCATATTTTTAAGTTATGTATTTTGAAAAGGGGGTCTCCTACAGAAATTGTCTGCTAATTTTTAGATTTTTAAGTTTAATTTATTTATATATATATATATATTGAAAAGTAGCATTTGATTTTTAAAAATAGTTTTAAGTTTGAAAATTTTAAGATATGAAATCAAACCGAACTCACATCCCAAATAGTTTATATAAACGAGCACCACATCACAAACCGTGTATCTATCCCGAAGAATAGACACACTGCTTGATGATGGGGCTCGATTAAATAAACTAGAAGATTTGTGACATCTGTTTGGTGCAGCGAACCAATTTTATAAGCCAGACAAGTTCCCAGCTTAATGTAAATAAATTAAGTAGGGTTTATATTCTACAGGTTCTTAAAGTTCCTATAAGAGGCGAGCCCCCTATAGTTAATTACATCCTAAGTGACGGGAATCACTTAAGAAAACTTTTGATAATGATCAGTGGTTTTGCTCTCAAGAATTTCAAAATTTTAAGGTTTCAAAGGATTGAATTTTGGAAATTTCACAAAGGAGTGGATCAAATTTAGAACAGTTTATTTTAGGAGTCCAAAGGAAGAGAAGTAGGGCATGTCACGGACCTGAAGTGCACTTTGGTGACTTCCCGACTATCCTATTGTTTGGCTTCAATTTGAGAGTTTATTTAATGTTTCAATCTTGCCAATTTTAGTTAATCAAGACTTATATTTGTATGACAGAATCATACAAATAGCCTCGAAGATGTGAGGGTTTCTGTCTTGCCAAACGACTACCTCGGAGTCCTAAGACCGGTTAGGGCTTAATTTGCATAATATGATTATGCAAATGCCTAATAAAAAGTTGAGGATTTATGTTACACTAGTCAAACTACCTCGAAATCCTATAGCTTGGTTGTTTAATTCTAAGAAAGGTTTTCCTGAAGTAGATTCCAGTTTTACTGACGACGATGACCGTCTTTGCCCACTATGCTCCAAGCTCCTTGTTGTTGCAGAGGTTTAATTTTAGAAAGTGACAATCATGAGAAGAGAGAAGTGTTTTGGTTTAGAGAAATCTTAAATTCCAAATATTTTTAATGTTTTAATTAAAACAAATCTTAAAGTTGGTTAAACAGAACCGATAAAGATCCCACGGTTCCTTCATCCCAGCATCGTTATTTTCATCGGATTCACTTAGTCCAAATAAATTTGCTAAACTCAATTGAATGAGTTCCACACTTTCATTTAGACCGTGGGAAATCCCATTAGCAACACGTGGGTTACATCATCCGAGGTATTCTCGATAATCCAACGAGACGTTTTAATTTAGTTGTAGTTGTAATTTTGTGTTTTGTTTGTGATTAAATTTTGGGTTGTTTTATATTTTGAAATGTTGTGGCGGTGAATTTTATCTTGTTATGACTTTTAATTTAGTTTTGGGTTTCAGTTTTGTGGCTATCATAAAGGTTTCAGTTTTCTTGCAGGGTGACATTCTTGTTTATCATGCAAGAGAAGTAAAGTACAGTGCACGTAAATAAATTGCAATGAAATAAAAGCGTACCTGGTAAGCATTCCTATTTATTTTCTCCTGCACTTAAAACACAGGTTAAAGCATTTATATAATTTCAAGAAAACACCTAGGTAAAGCTAAGGGAAGGTTTTAATTGTCTACCAAAATCCTAATCCTATTGCTAGTCAGTTCTTATGACGTCTAGGTTTTTTGTGTTTTGTTAAGGATGATTTTCTTCATCAAAGAACAATGATGTTTCACTGTTCTTTGAAAACATCCCATCAAGTTAGAGAAGTGCTCGGAATTGAATTCTGAACATCTTCTTAAACATTTTAGGGATTACTTTAACTTCAGTTAATTTCATTGAGGTGACGAATCAATCACCCGGGTTAATCTTGCTTAGTGAATTAGGATATTTGATTATCTTATAAGTGAAGTGACATTTCATTTGATATTTCATTTAGGAGTTATAATAATGAAAGTCTTTAGGAGCAACCTAGTTTGTTAAAGGATTTAACCGTTTTTTAATTAAAGTTGAATTGTTGTTTTGAGATAATTCAATTTTCGAATTCCATTTGGTTTTCTTTTAAGTGCTTTAAGTTACTTAAGTTGAAAGCAACGTTTAAACTATTTAATTTCATTAAATTTTGATGATTTAAATTTTGAATTAATCATATTGATTTAAGTTAATTTTAGTTATTAATTTAATTTAAATTGATTTAGTTTTCGCAATTCAATTAGAGGCTGTTTTGAGATAATTTAATGTTTTGAATATTGTTTTAGATTTGTTATTAAAATGATTCTAGATTAGTTTCAAGTATTTTAAGTTTCTTTTAATTTGATTATTAAATGATTTAATGTTTTAAATTTTAATGAATTATGGATCATTTATTATTTAATTAATATTTTCAATTATAATTATTAAGAATTGAATGTTATTGTATTATTTCAATCAGGGATTTTAGATCAAAGAATTAGTATCTTCTTAAGTTATATCCCTAATTTTAACAATCCAAAATTTTAATTAATCTTCCAAAATTTAAATAATTTAATTAATTAATGTTCCATCTTGGTATTTTTTTAAGGTGATTAATGGGTTTCTACCCTTTATTCCCTAAGTTTCAATCATCCATGGGAAGATTAAAATCAAATATTTTATCCTCCCCCTTTATTAGGCCTAAAACATTAATTAAGGTTTAAATTCTTAATTACCTTTATGCCCTCTTAAGCCTATTCACTTCATAATTCACTAAATTGAGCTCAAATGTATTTGAAATTTTTGAGTCACTTCACTCACATGTCAATTAAGACATTAAAGAAGAAAATGTAATTTTTCTGCTTTTAACTTAATTTTTGTAATTATTTTTATTAAAAATATAGGTTTTCAATGAAAATTCAACAACATGACCAAGGTAAGTTTTCTGTCCTTAGGAAAATTATGGGATGTTTTTACCTACCAGAGAACCACATGGACCAATTTTGGTGATTTTTTGAATTACATTTTATTTATTATAATTATTTCAAGTTTTAAGGTATTAATTAATTTTAATATAAAATTAAAGTTGAAAAATGGATTTTTGTATTTTTATTAAATCTCTCTGACCTCAAGGAGTCCAGAGAAATAAATTTTATATTTTTTCGATTTGTCTTTGATTTATTTGAATTAATTTAGTGAAAATGTGGGGAAATTCATTTTTTGATATTAAAAATTGTCCTAAGCCTTTAAAATTCAATTTCTTAACCTATAGACTTGAGAAAAAAATATTTTGTTTGTTCCTAAGTGATTAGGAGTCAAAATATGACATTTTTGTGACTTTTAATATTTTTGTGATTTTTATTATTTTTTAATTATTAAAATATTAGAAATAGGAAAAAAAGAAATTCTTTAGAAAAATCCAATTTTAATTTTCCTAGACTCCTCTGGTATCAGAGAGGTCCCAAAACCAATTTGGTGAATTTTTGAAATGTATTTTGGGTTTTATGAATTTTTAAAATTTGAAAATAGCCATATGATTTAATTAATCCATTTAATGGGTTAAACCATTTCCAATTGATTCTAAATTTTTATATGGGACTCCTCTGACCCTAAAGGTCAGTGGAGAATTGTTTTCAAGTGGTTTTAATGTGTGGTTAATCCTAATTAATTAAAATTTAATTTTGGGTGTTTGGGCCAATTAGAAGTATTTTAAAGGAATTAAGTCAAACCATAATTTTCCCAGGGTCCTCTGGTCCTAAGATACTTCCGCTAGTTTTTCTAGAATTTTCTAAGCAACATGCTAATTACTGGAATTAAAATGGCAAAACAAACAAATAAATTTAGAAAATCAATAACTTGGCACAGAGATGGCCTCTGTCCTTGTAAAATTCAGAAAATGTTTCCAATAACAGAGGCTACAAAAGCCCCATGGTCTCATTCGATGGTAAATTGTATGCATGAGTGGAGAATTAAGATACTTGAAATAATATTAAATTAATTAAAAATAAAATACTTAATAAAATAGATCAATTCTTTTTCCACATTATTCTCCTATGTTCACTGAGCAAGAGGGTATTTTTCTTTTATTTTTATGATTTTTCTATGCAAAGATATGAATTTTTAAAGTTTCTGGTATTTAAATAAATAAGAAAATCTGGATTTTCCTACTTATCCACGTGGCGCTAACTCAACCTACGGCGGGTCGAAGCTCCACGTGTCGCTCCTGGTCTTGGCGCCGCCATCTGACTCGGTAGCCACGTGGCTCGCAGTTCATGTCTCGTTGATCCGTCCGACGCGATCCTAGCCATTCACCCGATACACAAACCATCCAACGGTCCCTGGTCATCGTCTACGACTGGTGCATCCTGTGGGCCGTCCTCCTTCTAACCCTAGGATCTCGCTCGATACTCAACCAAATTACATGTTCTTGTGCTCGATGGATTCGTCTCGACAAGACGAACACATCCATACGGCTTTCATGCATTGAAATTAAGACAAACAAAATGGAGAATTGCTGGAAGCTCGGGAGGGAGGAGAGGTCAATACCTTAGCTTTGAGAAGAGAAGCTTCAATCAAAGAGTTGTGGCACCTTCGATTGAGCCCAAGGAAGCTCCAGATGAAGTCTGCGGCTGCGGAAGTGCTGAGTATGACTTCGACCAGGGCCAATTTCATACTTTGATGGCTGAAGATATTGGGTGGTATGGAGTGGGGGCTTTCACTGAGGAACTCCTTCTCTACCTCTGGTGAAGGTGTGGGAGGAGTTAATTTGACTTCCGTGGAGATTTGAGGATTGTCTGTTACGGCACGAGAATTGAGCTCCGAAATTGAGCTCGATCGGTGGGAATTAGGGGCGGAAGGACGATGAGGGCTCTTCTTCTCTGAGGCAGGAGAAGGTACGGGAGCAATTTGGGGGAGTTTGGTGGAAGAAATTTCAGCACCTTTGGCAAGGCCGAAAGGTGGGGATTTTATAGCCATGGCCGGAGAGGGGAACTCAGGGCCAGGAAATGAGTGGTTTAGGCCGCTTAGGGTGAGAGCTAAACAGGCCAGGTGGTTGGAGAGGGGATTGCCCATGCGCCGAGGCCAAATTTTGGGTTTTCAAGGACAAAGGGGTGCTCAGGCGTGGCTGTTCCGGCGGCTGGGGTGGGCGCAAGGACAATCAGGCGGCTGGGCATGCTGAGGAGGAGTGGAGGAGAGGTTTAGCTCAATTAATTTGGGCAGGGAGCTTGCTTAAAGAAAGTTGGAGGATGGGACTTAGCCTTAGCCATGTGGCTTAGTCCATTGGTCCAAATTGGTGGACCATTGGTCCATGGCTCATGGGGCATGGGTTAGGTCGGGTCGAGCCCACTCTAGGAGGTCAGGGGTGGCGACGAGGGTTGGTTTGATCAATTTTGGTTTGGTTTAGTTCAATTTGGTTCATGTGTACACATGGTTTCATATGGGTTTGAGTTGGGCTAGTTTGAGTTTCGGTTAGAATTGGATCAAATTGATTGATCAACTTTATGTAGATGATTGTAAGGAATATTTATCATGAAGACAGGAAGTGGATTTGAGTTCACTTGGGGTTTCAAATTTGGTCACCATGGGTTAGGTTGAGTTTAGGTTTGGCTAGAGTTTGGTTTAAGGCCAATTGATGGTCCAAAATGTTTCAAATGATTGTTAGGAAGGGTTTAGGACAGAAATTGGGTGAAATCTTGGGCTTAGGGGATTCAATTTGGGGATTTAGGGGTAGGTGACAACTTTAAGGCAAATTTGGGGGTTTTGATTTCAAATGGATTTTGAGTTGGGTAAAGGTTTAAATTGAGAGCCAATTGATGTTTTTTTTTGGTGTATGGATGTATTAGGAAGAATTTGGAATAGAAATTGGGGAAAATTGAGTTGAATTGGGTTGGATTTGGGTAGGTTTGGGTCATAGGTTAAGATTGGGGTTTTGGTTTCAAGTTGAAATTAAATTCAAGTGTGAGTCAAATTGGGCTTAATTTTGGTTTAAATTGGTATTGCAAATGTTTAATTGAAGTTTAGAATTGAGTTTGAGCAAAATTGGGGTCAATTGAGTTGACTTGATTTGACATTGGGTCCCCATGGGTTAAAGATGGGTCAAATTGCGGATTATGATAAGAGTGGGTTAAATTGGCAAAATTGGCCTATAGTGTAGTTGAACAAAATGAAATTGGGAATATTTGGGATTTTTTGAAATTTTCTGGAAATTTTTGGAATTTTTGAATTTTTTGGCCAAGAGGGGTATTTAGGGTATTAAGAGGTTATTTGGAGGGTATTGGGGTATTTTGGTGGATTTAAAATGTAGGGATTGTTTTGAAATGATTCTTAGGACTTTTAGGAATTTTAGGTAATTTTTGGGAATTTTTGGATGATTTTGGTGGTTGTGGGGGCCATTTAGGTAGTTTTGGATAGGCTTAAGGGACCCAATGTCAAAACCAGAAATTTTGGCAATTGAATGGGGTTTTAAATAAGGAAGAATGAGACCATTTTAGTGGAGTCAAGATTGAGTAAAAATTTATTTGGAATGGAATTAGGGTTTGGAAGCATGTGCCATGGACTTAGCTAAGTTCGACCACTTTGGGACCAAGTCTGACGAATGGTAACCACTTTATGATCCTTCACATATTGACCTTAGCCATCTTAATCAAAGATTAGTGGCTTGGGTTCAACCATGTGAGTTTCATAAGGGTAAAAGGCGAGGGTTCAAGGTTTAGGTTAAGTGGCTTAGGGGTATGTGTGTGTGCAGAGAAGCTCGAAGTCACCCAAGGTCACCTGAGGTAGCCACTAAGGCTTGGACATCCTATAGGAATTCACTATTGGTTGCCCATATGGTGGTTTTAAACTTCCAAGGTGATTTAGAGGTTTAAAACCATCCAAGTGGGGTCCCAAGAAGAGTCAAGAAGTGGCTGAATTGCTAAAGGGTGGGTCCCAATTCTAGTCCTCTAGGATAGTCAAGGAGAAGTCCTATGGCTAGATCCTAAGCACTAAGAGGAAAGAGAAGACCTCACCAAAAATGAGGTCAACAAACCTTTTACTAACTTTTTATCAAAAAGTCTATTTTAAAACCTAAAAGGCCATCTCTATAAGACATTTCAAAAGCCCATCCAAAACTATTTCAAAAGCCCAAAATCTATCCCAAAGCCCACATGACATTTTCATTTGTCATCCCTTTAATAAAAACATCCCCTAAGTTTTATTTCATCATTTAATCAAAACAAATATGGCCTCATGAAAATTTTCCATCAAAATACCCAAAATTTCAAAAACCCTTTTCCATGAAATTGACCAAGCTTTGCCCGAAGCCTCATGGAGCCATTGAACCATGCACAAGCCATATGCAAGCCTTGGGAGCCACTTTACACATCACCATACTATTAATTGAAAAAGGAGGAGCCTATTTTAAACCCCCTAAAAAAGTTTTAACTCTTTTAATGCTTCACCTTAATCCATGATTAATCCAAATATTCATGGATGGGGACTTCACCACCCTTTCCTAGCTGACCCAACTGATTCCCCATCAGCCCAAAGCCATCTTGAAGGGTGCACCAAACCCAAAAGCATGACTTGGACATTTTAACCCAAAATGAGCCCTTTCCCCAAACCATTTAAATCAAACCCCTTTACACATGTTCAAAGCCAATTGAACTCACCAAACCTCGGCCCTGACCTCACTGGTCAAGATGGTGACCCATGCCTGCCGGCTGGGTCACCGGAAAACACCACACTTGAGAGCTCCATGTGAGCCAAAAGAACTCAAAACTTGCTTGCTGAGTTGTCCCAAACCCATTGGACAACATGACTCTTCTTCGCCTCCCTTAGGCAGCTGATCCCAACATCCAATTGCCTCTGGGAAGCCCTCCAGTCATGGCTATTTAAACTCACCTCCCTCATGGCCAAAGAAGGTGCTGAAACTAACCTTAGTGAAACTCTGCCTAATTCACTCCAAACCCTTCTCCTAGCATAGAGAACTCAATCCCCACTGCTTCCCTGCCCTAATCTCCATTAACAGAGCTCAATTTCTCAATCTAAAATCCACCCCAAAATAGGACACTTAACCACAGTGGCCAAAACATCAAATTGATCAACCCTTCACCTTTATCAGACTAAGAGAAGAAGTTCCCCAGTGGAAGCCCCCTCACCAGGCCACCCATTTGTGCTGGAGACCAAAGCTTGAAATCGGGTTTGGTGGAAATCATACTTAGGCATTTCACCACATCTCCAGGCTTCATCCCTAGCTTCCTTGAACTCCAACAAACATGCCAAGCCCCTCTGATTGAAGCATCACCTCTGAGAGCCAAGGTATTGAACTCCTCCTTCCCGAGAGCTTGTTTCAATTCACTATTTTGTTTGAGTTAATCTTATAGCATCATAGCCATATAGATGTGTTGAGACGAGTTCATAGAGCCCAAGATCATGTAATTTGGTTGAGTATTGAGCTAGATATTAAGTCTAGAAGGTGGACAGTTCTCGGGATAGAACGACTGGGGACGATGAACGGATGTCGTCCATTCGCGCATGTAATGGACGAACGGTAGAGATCAAGCCAGATGAGGAGATGGAGCAGAACCGCGGGCCGTGTGGCTGCCGAGTCAGATGGCTGTGTCAAATAGGAGCGGCCCTTGTGGAGCATCGACCCGGACGAGGTTGAGTTGGCGCCGCATGGATATGTAGATAAATAGGGTTTTTTTTATTTAATTACCCTAAACTTTAAAAATGCATAACTTTGCATAGAAAATTCATAAAAATAAAAGAAAAATACCCTCTTACTCAGTAAACAGAGGAGAACATTATGGAAAAATAATTAAGTTATTTTGATGAATATTTAATTTTTAATTAATTATTCACTGATTTGAGTATTTTAATTCTCCACCCATACATACAATTCACCATGGCATGAGACCATAGGAATTTTGTAGCCTCTGTTCTTGGGAACATTCCATGAATTTTTCAAGGCCAGAGGGCATCTCTCTGGCAAGCTATTTATTTTTCAACTTTATGTGTCTGTTTTGGTATTTTAATTCCAATAATTTGCATATTGCTTAGAAAATTCTAGAAAAATTAGGGGAGGTAGCTTATGACCAGAGGACCCTAGGAAAATTATAGTTTGAATTATTTCCTTAAAAATAACCCTAATTAGCCTAAATACTCAAAACTAAACTTTAATTAATTAGGAGTAACCACACATAAAAATTTTAAGTCAATTGGAGTTAATTTAACCCATTAAATGAATTAATTAAGTGACATAGCTATTTTAAAAATTAAAAAATTCATAAAAGCCAAAATACATTTCAAAATTTCACCAAATTGGTTTTATGGCTTCTCTGATATCAGAGGAGTCTAAGAAAATTAAAATTGGAATTTTCTAAAAATTTTCATTTTTAACTCTATTTTTAATATTTTAATAATTTAAAAATTATAAAAATATTAAAAATCACAAAAATGTCATATTTTATTCCCTAATCACTTAGGAACCAACTAAATATTTTTCCTAAGTCTCTAGGTTAAGATATTGAATTTTAAAAGTTTAATGTAATTTTTAATGTTAAAAAATGAATTTTCAAACCTTCCCACTAAAATAATTCTAATAAATCAAAGAAAAATCAGAAAATTATAAAATTTACTTCTCTGACTTTCTTGAGGCTAGAGGGACTTAAGAAAAATATAAAATACATTTTTCAACTTTAATTTTATTTTATAATTAATTAATACCCAAAACTCAAAATAATTATAATAAATTAAATATAATTTAAAAAATTACCAACATTGGTTCAAGTGGTTCTCTAGCCAGTAGAAACATCCCATAATTTTCCTAAGGATAAAAACCTTACCTTGGTCATGTTGTTGAATTTTCATTGAAAATCCTTATTTTTATGAAAATAATTATATAAATTAAATTGAAAAATGGAAAATCACATTTTCTCCTATAATGTCTTAATTGACATGTGAGTGAAGTGACATAAAAATTTCAAGTTCATTTGAGCTCAATTTAGTGAGTTATGAAGTGAATGTGCTTAAGAGGGCATAAAGGTAATTAAGGGATTTTAACCCTAATTGATATTTTAGGCCTAATCAAAGGGAGGGTAAAATATCTGATCTTAATTTTTTCTTGGATGATTGAAACTTAGGGAAATTAAGGGGCAGAAACCCATTAATCACTTTGAAAATATCAAAATGGAACCTTAATTAATTAAATCATTTAAATTTTGGAAGAATAATTAAAATTTTGGATTACGAAGATTAAGGATATGACCTAAGAAGATACCAATTCTTTAATTTAAAGTCACTAATTAAATTAATTCAATGGTATTCAATCCTTAATTAATTCAAATGATGATTGAAATTAATAATTAAAAAGAAGAGAAATAATCTTTAATTAAATTGAAGCTTAAAACATTAAATGACTTAATATTTAAACTAAAATAAAGTTAAAACATTAAAACTAATTTGAAATCACTTCGAAACAAACTTAAAATGAATTTGAAACATTAAATAATCTTGAAACAATTCATAATTAAAAATGTGAAAATGAAACCAATTAAAATTAGCCTAAAGTAATATGATTAATTTAAACCAAATCAAATCATCAAAATTTAATGAAATTAAATAATTTAAACACCTCTTTCAACCTAAGTAATTTTAAAAACATTTAAAAATCAATCATAAACCTTACTATTAAATTGGATTGTTTTTTTTAATCATCAACTCAGCTTTAATGGTTAAATTTCTCAATGAACTAATCTGCCCCTGAAGGCTTTCACCTTCATAACCTTTAAATGGAACATCAAGTGAAATGTCACTTTACTCATCGGATAATCAAATGTCGAAGTTCACTGAGCAAGAAACGAAACTTAACTAAACCTTTTGGATGATCAATCCACTTGTACAATGAAATTCATTTGGACTCGAAATAATCTCGGAAGCATTGAAAAGATGTTCAGGACTAGTCCTGAGCACCTTCTCAATGTGATGAGGTGTTTTAGAACAACAATTGAACTTAATTGTTCTTTGGTGAAGAAAATTATCCATGAAACACAAGAACCTAGATGTCATAGGAAGTGACTAGCAATAGGATTAGGATTTTGGTAGACAACCAGAACCTTCTCTTAGCTTTACCTAAGTGCTTTCCTTGGAATATTTAATGCTCTGACATGCATTTTAAGTGCACCCAGGAATGACGAGAAGACCCACCAGGTACGCTTTTATTTTATTGTAATTTACTTACCTGCACTACTTTACTTCTCTTGCATGTTAAACAAGAATGTCACCCTGCATGAAAACTGAAACTTTAGGATAGCCACAAAACTGAAACGTAAAACTAAATTAAAAATCAACACAAGATAAAATTCACCGCCACAACATCCAAAAGATAAAACAAGTCAAAATTTAATCACAAACAAAACAAAAACTACAACTACAACTAAATTAAAATGTCTCGTTGGATGATCAGGAATCCCTCGGATGATGTAACCCACGTGTTGCTAACAAGATTTCCTACTGTCTAAATGAAAGTGTGGAACTCATTCAGTTGAGTTTAGCAAATTTATTTGGACTAAGTGAATCCGATGAAAATAGCAGTGCTGGGATGATGGAATCGTGGGATCTTAATCGGTCCTGCTTAATTAACTTTAAGATTTGTTTTAATTAAAACTTTAAGACATTTGAACCTTAAGACTCTTCTAAAATAAAACACTTCTCTAAACACTTCTCTCATCTCATGATTTTCACCTTCTAAAACTAAACCTCTGCAATAACAAGGAGCTAGGAGCATAGTGGGCAGCACGGTCATCTTCATCAGCAAAACCTGAGTCTACTTCAGTAAAACCTTTCTTAGAATTAAACAACAAGCCATAGGATTTCGAGGTAATTTACCTAGTGCAATATAAATCCTCAACTTTTCGTTAGGGATTTGCACAATCATATTATGCAAATTAAGTCCTAACCGGTCTTAGGATTCTGAGGTAGTCATTTGTGCGACATAAGCCCTCACATCTTCGAGGCTATTTGCATGATTGTGTCATAAAAGTATAAGTCCTAATTAATTAAAATTGGCAGAATTGAAATATTAAATAAACTCTCAAATTGAAGACAAACAATAGGATAGTTAGGATGTCACCGAAGTTCACTTCGGGGCTGTGACATTCCCTACTTCTCTTCCTTTGGACTCTCAAAATAAACTGTTCCAAATTTGAGTTAATCCCTTTTGAAATTCCAAAATTCAATCCTTTGAAACTTTAAACTTTGAAATTCTTGAGAGCAAAACAACTGATCATTATTGAGAGTTTTCTTAAATGATTCCCATCATTTAAGATGTAATTAACTATAGGGCCTTGCCCTTATAGGGAACTTTAAGAACCCATGTAATATAAACCCTCCTTAATTCATTTATATTAAGCAGGGGAACTTGTCGGCTTATAAAATTGGTTCGCAGACCAAACGGATGTCACAAATCTTCTAGTTTATTTAATCGAGCCCCATCATCAAGCAGTGTGTCTATTCTTCGGCATAGATACGCGGTTTGTGGTGTGGTCCTCGTTTATATAAACTATTTGGGATGTGAGATCGGTTTGATTTCATATCTTAAAATTTTTAAACTTAAAATTATTTTCAAAATCAAATGCTACTTTCTAAATTATATATATATATATATATATATAAAT